>JACEFO010001775.1:0-12577 GCA_015342445.1 Digitaria exilis | reverse complement strand
GAAAGTGCATATGGCCCCCTAGTTGGTTTGGGTGATGATGACAATCACAATTTGGAGAGTTTCATGTTTCCATTGAGTATTTGCAGGGCTTACACGAAGAAAAATCAAAAAGAATATAATACACATGTCCCTACGCAAACGATATGGTGAAAAGCTCAAATGGATAGCTAAATATAATTTTTTTATCTTTTGTTGAGTATAGGATCACCGTACTATCAAGAGGGACGTGTCTGTCAAGTCAAATGATGCCTAGAAGTAATTTTTGGATGATCACCTAACTTTGAGAGAGAGCATTTTGCTCACTAACAAGGGCAGCCGGAAATCCGGTGTTGGGGTCGGAATTTCCGGGTTTTACAGAGAGCGACCGGAAATTGCATCGGATTTTCCTGTGGGGGCAATTTTTCAGCCTAAGTCCCCTGTGGACCGAATTTCCGGTCTCTGGCCCGGAATTTTCCGGGTTCACAGGAGAGACCCGGATTAAATTTATTTTCCGGTGTGACTCTCCGTACTGAGTTTGATATAGGGTGGACCGGAAATTCCGGTCGCCCCGACGGAATTTCCGGTCATCTGACAAGCATAACGGCTAGTTTTTTGAGTGACCTCTATAAATAGCCCCCATACCCCTTCATTTGATGCTGCTGGTTCTCCACTGAAAGAAAGACTTTGAGCTCGCCATTTTCACTCTCCCAACCTTCCTTGAGCCAATCTTTGAGAGGATTCAACAGGGTTGATGGGGAGAGATTTGAGTGAGAAATAGTGATTGTGTTCATTCTACTAGAAGCACTCAAGCTATCAGTGTTATGATCAGCAGAGATATCTTTGTTACTCTTGGAGCTGATCCTAGACCGTTTTGAGGTTGCTGGGGAGTTCCTCAATTCATGTGAGCACCAAGAAGGTTTGTATTACCCTCTCTATGTGTGAGATTGTGAAGGAAGTCATCTAGACCTGTGTCCGAATTGATCGAGGAAAAGAGTGGAAAAGACTTACCCTTTGTGGAGTCCTCAACGGAGACGTAGCTCCTTTGTGAGTGAACTTCGGGAATAATCTTGTGTTCATCCCTTTACGATTTCATATATCTTTTTATATTGTTATTGACCCGATCAACTATTTGCTTGTGTTGTTCCCTGCTTCTAATCATATACACTAGCATCTAGTCATCATTGCAAGGTTTCTATTCAAGTAGATCTTTATCTAGGCTTTGAATTTTGAATCTCGAGCAACTCACCTTGCTGTCGGAAATTCCTGAGCTGACCGACCGAAATTTCCGGCCAGGCACCGAATTTTCTAACTGATTTGTGAGTTGAGAATTGTTTCAGATTTCGATCGGTAGCTATATTCACCCCCTCTAGGCATCCTAAAACCTTTCAGATTGGTATCAAAGCGTAGTCTCTGGATCAAGCTTAACCGCTCAAGAGAGGAGTGTCGAGGTATGGATAGAAGAAATGTGGATGTTGAAAGAGTTGAAGAAGAGGTGAATCCGTCGATTCAACCTCAAGGTTGTCACTCGAGACGTGCAACTCCGGTCAAGTCGGAAAGGCACAAGTTCCAAGTCCACATAAAGATGTGGCAACAGTTTCATAAAAAAAGCTCAAAGATTCCAACAGAACTCTAAAAATTCAAAGAAAGATTGAAAGGATAGCACAAGCTCGCTCAATCAAGCGTTAAAAGATCAAATGCTCCCAAGTTCAAACTCAATACTAACAAATCTGGCGGGACCAATTAGAGTTATGATGAAGACAAAGCAAAAGAAGTGAAGAGTAAGGCAGCGCTAACGGCCAAATTGGCATGTAGGAGATGTTCAAGAGTGGATGAGGTTACAACTATCGCACGCAGCTAGCAGAAGAAAAAAATGAAAGAAGATCACCATAAAAGGGGTTTGCAACAAATTCCTTTGAATTATGAGAGATGTCAAAATGAAGTTTTTCTTTTGTCCTATCAAAATTTTCAAATTCATTGTATCTTAGAAGCTCCGTACTTTGATGGAATAACTATCCAAATGGTGGACAAGTATGATATGAAAATGCATGTAGCTTTATCGGGCTCACCCTTTAACTTTGGTGAGATTGTGAATGTAGGGTGAACGGGCCGCAAGAATCTCGAATAATTGACTCCCGGAGCTAGCACAAAGACTACTAACGCCAATGCTCAAGCCGCTAGAGTCATCACAAGCTCCTTGTCACTACAAGAGTTCAACAAGATTCAAAAATGTTGAAGTGGCAAAGGACATTTGGGAATTCTCAAGGAGTCACATGAGGGAACCGACATGATCAAAGAGGGAAAGATTGATGTGATCAACAAGAAGCTTGAGGGTTTGTCATGCTTGATGATGAAACCATCCAACAATGCTTTGATAGGCTCATGGCACTCATCAATGAAATAAGAGCTCTTGGTTATGAAGATTGGAGTGATTTCAAGGTCACCAAGAAGATGTTTGGATGCATACTCGCCAAACAACTATGCCATTGTGCTATGATTAGAGAGATCCATCCTATAGAAAGAGATGGCACCGGTCCAACTTCTTAGTGAGCTCACACACAACATGACCTAGCGAGAAAATGGCAAGTGAGGCTCGCAAGAAAAGAAGTGACTTGGACATAGCATTGAAGGCAAAAGAAGAACGGATGAGAAGGTCAAGTCATCCAAGGGCAAGAAGGCGATATCAAGTGATGAGGAAGAAAGCACCGATGAAGAGATTGTTCTCTTAATGAAGAAGTTCAAGAGTTTCATGAAGAAGAGAAGCTTCAAGAAGGACTTTGGTGGCAAAGACAAGAGAAGAACAAAGAAGAGCCGTGCTATGAGTGTGGTGAGTATGGGCATTTCATTGCCGAGTGTCCTAACAAGGACAAGAACAAGGAAGGGGAGAAAGAGAGCAATTTCAACAAAGAAGACAAGCCTCAAGAGTACAAGAAGAGCTTTGATCACAAGAAAAAGAAGTATCAAAAGCAAGCTCATCTTGGTATGGAAATGATTTCAAGTGATGAAGAGTCGCGATGAAGAAATGGCAACCATAGCCATTCACAAGCCATCTTCTTCATCCTCACGCCTCTTCAACAACCTCTCAAGTGATGATGAGGATGACGTCGCTCATTGCTTCATGGCCAAGGGCGCTAAGGTGAAATCCAAATCCAACTACTCCTCCTCTATCTCTTCATCTAGTGACATAGAAAATGATTTTGAAGATGAAGAAGCTTTGTTTGAGCTAGGGTCTAATAGAGAAATTTGAAAGAAAGGCTTTAAAAAATTAAAAAGCTTTTGAAGAAATTGGATAAAAGAGAAACCTCTCTTTCAATGCAAAGAAGACTTGCTCATCCTTGAAAAGGAGAGAAAACCTTGCATTGGAAGAGGAGTTAGCCAAGAGAGATGTAAAGTTGAGAAGTTAGCTATTGACTTGTTCTCAACTAATAACTCTAAAGAGAAGGCATCAAGGATCTCTCCTTGCAAATGACTCTCTGCTAAACTAGAGAGTTCTTATTAGTAAACTCAAAATAGCTTCTCATGCTTAAGGTCAAATACACAGATCTTGAAGTTAACTATAAACACTCTTTTGATAGCACCTCTCTCAATCTAAGGCTTCACTTGATTCCAATGTCTCCACTAGTGAAGGATGTGCTAAATGTGATAATATGATAATAAATGCTTGTCTCACTAACCTTGCCAAGCTAGAGGTTTCCATCAAGGCTAAGGATGATCAAATCAATAGATTTGAACATGCTTGTAAGCAAGGATATTGCAATGATGAGAATTCAAGGGCAAGCACCAATACACCACATGGAGACATCCCAAGGTGACCGATGGTCTTGGTCACACTAGGTGAAAAGGTGAATGGTAGGCACCTCATCAAGGGAAAGGAGCATGTCAACTTCGTGAAATCCAAGAACCTTGGTGAGTTGATGGATGTGCTCATGGAGTGAAGAAGGGTGGTGTGATAAGAGACACCACTCCTAAGGTGAAGGTTGACAAGAAGGCTAAGAGCAAGGTGAAGGCTAAGGATATTCATAAGCCATCACCTAGCTACACAAATGATTACATGGTCACCATGGATGAGAACACAAATGGCTGGTCAAGATGTTCGTCCTACACTAAAAGAACATTCTTATGAGTGATGGTACGAAGAATGTTTTCGGCTAACCTCAATGACCAAATCTTTTTGGTACTAAACCCCGAGCTTAACCTTAGTTTTTAGCTTACTCCTCCGTGGCAACCGGATGGGGTGCTTGATAGTGATGTCAAATCATATGACCAGGAAAAGGAGTTGTTCACTTCTTAGCCATACAACGAACCCGTTGAAAAATGTATATGAATAATAGCAAGTGAGTAATTGGTCATGTAAAAATTGCTATCTCAAATGAACCATTCAATTTCAAATGTATATCTTGGTTGAATCCTTAGATATAACTTGCTTTTCCTGTTCACAAACTTTGTGAAAGTATATAATTGTCTCTTTACTAATGAGGTTGACCGTCTTTCGAAGAGAGGATTCCTCTGTGGCATTTACGGTCGCTTAAGTAAAAACTCTATTTGGTTGATTTCACAATTGATAGAGTGACACCCGAGACTTGTTTAGTGGCAAAATCTAGCATGGGTTGGCTTTGGCATCGCCGGCTTGCTCATGTTGGGATGAGGAACTTGGCCAAACTTCAAAAGGGCGGGCACATCCTAGGACTAACCAATGTTGTGTTGAGAAAAATAGGTTGTGTGGAGCATGCCAAGCCGAAAACAAGTTGGAGCTCCACATCCCGGCAAGAACGTATGACGACCACAAGACCTCTCAAGCTCCTACACATGGATCTTTTCGGTCCGTGCTTATATAAGCATGTGGTAACAAATATGTCTTGTTATTGTTGATGATATTCCTCCTACTTGGGTTCTTTTGCAAGATAAAAGTGAAGTGCAAAGATGTGTTGAAAAAATCATCAAAGAGAGCTCAAAATGAGTTGAATCAGGTCAAAGAACATAAGAAGTGACAATGAACCGAGTCCAGAATACAAGGTGAAGAGGTTTCCTTGATGAAGAGGGATCAAGCACAGTTCTCGCTCCCTTACCCCTCAACAAATGGTATATGGAGAAAGAAAATAAACACTCATTGAAGCCCAAAACCATGCTTGACGAGTACAAGACGCCGACAACTTTGGGCGGAAGCAATCAACACGCATTTGTCATGCAATCAACCGCTCTCACTTCACAAGATCTCTCAACAAGACGCATATGAACTCCTAACCGTAACAAGCCTAAGTGCATTACTTTAGATTTTTGGGTGCAAGTTTTCATACTTAACAAAAAACCCAAAAGTTCACAGTGCACCTAAGGTTGATGAAGGTTTCTTTCCTGTTATGTACTAACGAACCATGTCCTACCGAGTCTTCAACAAACCACCGTTTGTTGAAACCTCCGTAGATGTGAAATTTTATGAAACCAACGCTCTCAAGTAGAGCAAGTTAATTCAATCTTGTAGATGTAGAAATCCATATGAAGTCATCAAGAAAATGGCACATTGTGAAGTAAGACAATAGATGAAGAGACATCCCAAGACGCAAGACGAACCATCCTTCATCAACAAGAGTTAGCCATCCATCACTCCTCAAGGACAAGAACAACTTCAAGATCAAGCTCATGTGACAATCATGATCAGATCAAGAACAATCAAATCAAGGAAGTGATGAAGCTCAAACATCCCCCTATTGAAGATCAAACACTATTGTCGATGCATGATGAAACCTATTCAAGACAAGATCAAGAGCCTCATCCCTAGAGTTCGGCGAATCTTTGATCCGCCAAAAGAGATCACTACCTGTATAAAAACATTCTTGCGGGAGTATAAGAAAAGGGAATACCACTCGAATTCTAGATAATGCAAAAGCTTTTGTGTGGATTCGACTCTTTTGTTTCTACTTTGGAACCAACACAATAAGGTAGGTAGATGGATGAAAAATGCTCTTGGAGATCCGGAATTGGTTACATCTGTCTATGCTTAAGAAGAGATTGATACAACGTTTCATACAAGAAGAATGAGTTTGGGAGTTAGTGGAAAGAACCCAAGCAAAATGTGAATAGAAATACTCAGACGTTGTGGTCTACCGCCAACATTAGCAGAGATGAACATAGGGTGTAGTGACAAGAAATAAGCAGTTAGTGGCACAAGGTTTCACACCAATATTGAAGGTTTGATTTGTGAGACCTGATGCGCCGTGCTAGGCTCTGAGTCAATTCGCATTTCTATTAGCCTTATTCCGCTCATATCATAGTATTCTTAAAGCTCTGACCAAAGGTAGATGACTAATGTTACAGAGAAGATAGTCATTCTGTAATGGCTGCGCCTCTCTCCGAGTGGTGTTTGTGGAACACACTGCCCGGAGCTTATGTTATAGACCCAAGTATCCTAACCATGTTGTATCAAGCTCACATAAGGCGCTCTATAGCATCCTAAGCAAGCATTAGAGAAGGGTTATGAATACCTTAAATTTATCTTATTAAAGCTATGATATTGCAATATTGAAATGAGAAGAGCCGATTCTACCAAGGCCCTTACTCTCTTTCACTCACATAAGTTGATGAAGTCATAATATTTATGTTGTCAAAATTATATGATATGATGACAGCATCTTTGGGTTCCAACAAATGATGAACAGAATGCAAAGAGTTTAAGTAGGATCATGACAAAGAGAGGTTGAGATGTCCCATATGTGATGGGTGAGTTGAAGTTCGTATTCAACCTTGGATTATCAAGTATCCGACGAGAGAATTGCAAGTCTGACAGGACACATTTATATGCCAAATACCAAAGTATCATCATGAATGCGATATGAGATCGAAAGAAGTTTACGGATTGCATGACAAGAGCTGCAAAAGCCCATGAAGACTCGCATGCCAAGCAAAGAAATGGATCTGATGAGAAATGAGTATAATCGCAGTATCTAAAAAGTGTATAATCGTCTCACATGAAGTGGATCTTTGCGTTTCTCTTGTTGCCATCTATTAGACATCGAAATTATATAATGCTGGTATTGTGTGCATATGTGCTTGCGATATGCGAAGCGCACCCTAAGGAATGTCCAACTCATTTAAGAGCCTGTTTCCACAGGAAGTAATTTGTAAGCCCGGTAGTATTAGAGTATCTACCATCATCTCTGGACTTGCCTATATCCGCAATCGTATCCCAAAGGCCTCACTGTCGATCTATTTGGATATTCCATTCGGATTCATGCCGGTTGCAAAATAGATAGAAGAGTACATCGGGACTTGTCAATTCTTGGTAGGTTCCTATGGTGTCTTGGAGCCTCTAAGAACAAAACTCTGTACTTTATCCACATCGGAAGCCAGGAATACATGTTGCCAAAGCCGGGTGTGTGTGCAGCAACTCTTGTGGTGAAGGCAAACCTTGGAGAGAACTAATGGATATGACTTTACCAAAATCTCATTGTGTGTGTGACAATGAGAGGTGCATCCCAACTGCCCAAAATTCCCGTCGCCATCCTCAAATGAATCAAACGGCACATAGAGATAAGACCAGTCATTTCTGAGAGATCACCAACTCAAAGGAGATAGTATACGCCATGTGGACCTCACAATCCAACTAGCCGATATCTTCACAAGCATTAGATGAGGAAGGTGTGTGTTGAGGAGTGAGCTAATATCTTGGTTCTCGTAATTGGGAGTGATATGGAGCAACATACTTGATTGTTTCCTAGTTAGGTAAAACAAGTATTGCGTGTGTGTTGTTTTGATTCTTTGAGAAATATGGATTTGATGATCTTTGGGATCATTTCTTCTTATGGGAATTGGTTATGTATGTGTTGATGTGCTGTCCTGTTAAGCAAGTTTCTTATATGTCCATTAGCTATATCTTTCTAAAGATGCACATTTCAATCAATCCATCGCAAATCTGGCTTGTTTCTGCTGCTCTTCACCGGAAATCCGGCCTGCTGTTAGGGCCAGGCAGATGTCTCGGACTTCGTCTGAACCTGGCCAGAACTGGAAAATCGGTCAACCGAGGAATTCGGTCCCGCCAGGGTATAAAGTGCTTCTCATACCCGTTGGAAACCCTAAACGTCTTTTAATTTCTCTCCAAACGCGACCTGCCTCTCCTCGTCTCTAAATGTGCGGGCGATTTTTCGCTCCAACTCGAGGAAGGGATAAGTGGTGATTGGAGAAGGTTTATCCATCCTCCGGAAAACGTCGATTCCACTCCGGTTTTTCCGCGATCTCGCAGCTGGAAAGTTCAAAGGTAATCGCATTCAAAAATCCCCGATCGCTCGATTCGCTCCCGGATGAAACTAGATGAACCCTTTGAGCCATATACTCCTATGGCATCCTAGAACTATGCCTGTCATCTTGTTTGCAATGGATGGAGGAAATCGGAAGTTTTCAAGTTTTAATCTCTAAACCTAGGTTTTATCCGATCTCTAAATGTGATTAGATTCGTAAGAACATTCCTCGCTAGGATTATCTTCCTGCTACATAGTCCATGTCTTATATCCAAAGTTCTCATATCTTTGGTGGGCTAGATCTCGGGTTCCATGATTTTGGTCGGGTTGCACGGGCTCGGTCGGAATTTCCGGCCAGGGACCGGAATTTCCGCGCCTCGGAATTTCCGGCCCTTCGGAATTTCGACAGACGCCCGTTCAACACCCCTATCTGGTTCGTGTGCATCTTCTATGCCATCATTATCTACACTTTGACAGATGGCACGAACCAAGTTGCGTGCTCGCCGTCTCCGCCCAGATGAGTCAAGTGAATCAGAGCTGAGGAGGGAGATCCATCTTGAGGGATGTGAGGCCGGATCCGCCTCGTCGTACCGGCAAGCGTGCAGCAAACAGGCAGGATTCAGCCCGTCGAGGCCGTGGTCGGCGGCTCTGGATTGGCAGAGGTGCGGTGGACTGGTGGTGATGATGAGGGAGGATCTAGTGGTCAGGCCAGCGGAGCACACGTTTGCATATGATCCTAACATTGATCTCAGCAATATACACAACTCAGTGTCAGGAGATCATGAGCCTATCAGGGAGTCCTGAGGATCCGAGGATGACTAGTTACACCAGAGGAGGACAGCTGATATCAAGCATGTGAGATATGGACAGATCCAGCTCAGAGTCCCAGGGTGTTTAGGGGTGATCCTAGGTTTTGGCTACCTCATCAGGCTGATTGGTATGAGAGTGTCATCATGCTATGAGATACAGGACCACTCCGATGAGATACATTGATTGGCAGCATCTCCTATCCTTCCCTGCACCTATTCGTGAGATAGCCCGAGAGGTACATACTCAGTGTCAGGGAAGAGATTGACAGATTTGATGGCTATGAGGCAAGATTGGAATGATGAGTGATTGCTCAGTTTTATGCTACTCTATATGTTGATCAGTAGTCACAGACTTTGCACTGGGCGATTTGGAGGCAGACGATACTGTGTGACACTTGTTTGCCTTTTGCTGGGCTTCTTGGTCTGTCCTTACCGAGGATGTTCACGACTTTTGACCTGCACAGTTGAGCCGGACATTCCTCATGACAACTCGTCTGAGTTTCATGTATGAATGATCGATATGGCAAGATTGAGTATGGGAAGACTCATGGTCTGAAGCCATACTACAGGTTGATGATCAGCTCTTCAGGTCACTTCTCACTTCCAGGATTGTGGAAGATTCTTATAATATATCCACATAGAGCCAAGAGTATTCTTCAGCCGCATGTAACCCTGCCTCGCTACTTCTCAGTCTCCCAGTTTATTATGGAATGAGATCATCACCTGCTCTTCATGATGGTACGAGCAGCTGTCACTATGCACCGTATATCTTCCGTATCATTATTGGAGTCACTGGCCCTGGACTTGTCACAGATCAGTCTCACATTGCCTCCAAGTCCAACAAGGGCCAGCTTGAGAGGGATGCTTCACCTTGCGGTCTTCCAGGCTCCATCACCTCGTGAGAAGCACAAGATCAGGATTCCTGGAGCATCTCCTCACGTCCACCATTGCCTAGAGTGATGAGAGCGAAGAAGATGATGAGGAAGCTCTCCCACTGTGCCACCTCTACAAAGAAGATAGACTAGCACTCTAAAGTTCTATCCAAAGCTCTCTTCTCATGCTTTAAGGAAATCAGAAGTTGGCTGAGAGGCTTCACAGGCAGAAGATAGAAAGTTCAAGCAAGCCAAACAGACAGAAAGAAGATAATGAGACAACTTTGGGATGAGGCTTCTTCAGAGGAGGATGAGAAGTCTCTCCACCGGTTTCGCTTGTATAACCCCTGGTCTGATACCACTCAGATCAGGCCTTCTGGAGAGGCCACACAATGTGTTTGGGCCAGGTGTGCAGGCTGAGGGAGAAGCTCAAGATGAGAAGAGGAGGAGGAGAGAGCTCTAGCAGTGAGGAAGAGCAGGAGGGCGAATATAGTCAGCCAGAGGATCCTCACGCCGTCGATCTAGCAAGGATAAAGACAAGAGGGTTGAGGAGGAGAGCGATTCAGAGTATGTCGATGATGAGTGAATTTCTCTTTTTGGTGCTTGGTGCCAAAGGGGGGAATATACTTGGGTGATTGTGACTTGTCACGGATGGAGGCCCCTCATTTCTTGATTATCTATCTTTCCATCCTTTCATGGCTTAGCTAGTGGACATGTAAGCCATTTTATGTGATGTACTTGTGTTATGGTTGAAGAAACGTGGCTTGTAAAACTTAATTTGTGCTTATATATGTCTTTATGTCGTTGATGATGATGACTTATTTGGAGATATTCTTGTGTGTGATGTTATGGTTGAATGTAATGTTCATCTTGTATCGCTTTTATTGTGTGAATAACATATATATGCAATTACGTACTATTCTCTCTACACAATGGCACATATATACATGATCCTTAAATGCTATAATTCTTGAGAAAGCTTTCCAAAATGTGTGCATAGGCATTTGAGGCCAACTAAAGGTTAAGAGTGAACACATTAAGGGGAGCTAGCTCACTATGAAAATGAAATGAAACATGGAGTTGTTTATTTGTATAATTTTCACCCAAATTGTGTTGGCATCAACACGCAAAAAGGGGGAGATTGAAGTGGCATATGGCTAGTTGGTTTGGTGATGATGACCGACTATCCCAGCCCATTTGGAGGTTTCATGTTTCCATTGAGTATTTGCAGGCTTACACGAAGAAAAATCAAAAAAAATATAATACATGTCCCCTACGCAAACGATATGGTGAAAAGCTCAAATGGATAGCTAAATATAATTTTTATCTTTGTCTTGAGTATAGGATCACCGTACTATCAAGAGGGACGTGTCTGTCAAGTCAAATGATGCCTAGAAGTAATTTTTGGATGATCACCTAACTTTGAGAGAGAGCATTTTGCTCACTAACAAGGGCGGCCGGAAATTCCTGTCGGGTCGGAATTTCCGGTTTTACAGAGAGCGACCGGAAATTGCATCGGATTTTCCTGTGGGGCTGAATTTTTCAGCCTAAGTCCCCTGTGACCGGAATTTCCGGTCCCTGGCCGGATTTTCCGGGTTTCACAGAGAGAGACCGGATTAAATTTAGGATTTTCCGGTGTGACTCTCCGTACTGAGATTGAAATAGGGTGGACCGGAAATTCCGGTCACCCCGACAGGAATTTCCGTCATCTGACAAGCATAAAACGGCTAGTTTTGAGTGCACCTCTATAAAAGCCGCCATACCCCTCATTTTGACTAGCTCGGTTCTCCACTGAAAGAAAGACTTTGAGCTCGCCATTTTCACTCTCCAACCTTCCTTGAGCCAATCTTTGAGAGGATTCAACTAGGGTTTGGATTGGGGAGAGATTGAGTGAGAAAAAGTGATTGCGGTCATCTCTAGAAGCACTCAAGGCATCATTTGATTGGCAATCTCGTTTGTTACTCTTGGAGCTTGACTCCTAGACGGTTTGAGGTTGCTTGGGAGTGTCTCAATTCGTGTGAGCACCCCAAGAAGTTGTATTACCCTCTCTAGTGTGAGATTTGTGAAGGAAAGTCAATCTAGACCTTTGTGGTCGATTGATCGAGGAAAAGAGTTGGAAGAGACTCTACCCTTTGTGGGTTCCTCAACGGAGACGTAGCTCCTTTGTGGAGTGAACTTCGGGAATAAATCTTGTGTCTCATTTCCTTTACGCATTTCATATTGCTTTTCATATCTTGTATTGACCCGATCTATTTGCTTGTGTTGTTCCGCTGCTTCTAATCATATACACTAGCATCTAGGTCATCATTGCAAGGTTTCTATTCAAGTAGAATCTTTATCTAGGCTTTGAATTCGAGATCTCCAACTCCACCTTGCTGTCGGAAATTCCTGAGCTGACCGGAAATTCCGTGTTCGGAATTTCCGGCCAGGCACCGGAATTTCCGGCCTGAACTGATTTTGTGAGTTGAGAATTGTTTCAGATTTCGATCGGAGCCTATTCACCCCCCCTCTAGGCATCCTAAAGACCTTTCCATAGTCTCTTGGGACACGAGAATTTATCCTGGTTCCGGCCGGGAGACCGTACGTCCAGCAGGTGCGTGCACCAGATTTCGCGTTGCTGATGTAGGGGTTACAAGCAAGGTGGGAGAGGAGTTTCTTCCCAAGTCCCAGTTATGTGTGAGTGTGTAGCGTGTTT